>OW445491.1:6902983-6925483 GCA_918226075.1 Microctonus brassicae | reverse complement strand
CGACTGATAACGACGGTAACAAGGGATTTACCTACCGTCTGTAAGATAGACAGCCAACTTAGTGATGGTAAAACTTCTATGGCGTAATCGCTCCTCCCTTCCCTCATCTGCCTTTATTACGTAATCCACTATTACATAATAGCTTGGAACAGAACCCCGTGATGGTAAAGCAGAATATCCAGAACCCGCCTTACTTTACTACTCATATGAGTGCTGAGTGTCCGGACATTGTGAGGGGGCCCGAAGTGCTTCAAGTGCGGTGAATTTGAACATGTTGCTACTAATTGTGTTAAAAATATAACACAAGAGCGAATGGTTTGTTTATAATGGCCATCATATTAAAGCCAAAGAATTTTTGAAAAGACTTTCCCGAAGAGCTAAAACAATAACAGATACACAAAAATAAGAAGACACTTTGAAATTTGAAAACTTTTGATTTTTTCAGATTTTCGAATTGATATACCACGTCTAGAAACAAAAATTGGAAAAAAACATCACCTCTCAATGAACATGAAATTTTGAAAATTCGAAAAAGAATAGATCCCATCATTTGCTCATCAAGGGACTAGGCTTAAAAGTTGCGGAATGGATGACAGTTTTTCAGAAAAAATTTCAGAAAAATTGATCGCTAGTGTTTTTTGGAAATCAATTCTAGATTTGATTTCTGTTAGCGTGCATATGAACATTAATGATGAAGAATTTATTGCGATACCTGTTAATGGCAAAGAATTAAAATAAATTATATCAGTAATTAAATCGCGATTATGTGCATTTTATGGCTTTGTTCTTTTATAATTATCTTTAATAAATTTTGGTTTATTGATATCTAATTCATCACATAAATGGGTGCTATATACAAAGCCAATATTCTAAACTCGTAAATTCATTAATTTGTCCAACAATCTCAAATAAAATTCGGAAATAAAATGATTTGATGTTTCATGAATTTATTGCTTGATGCCATTGATTGCTTTTCCCATCATGAATAGAACTGAGCAAGTGATATTTATGTAGTGTTCAATTTCATTATAACACAATATTTAACAATGCGATATTAATTTGATTTTTACACGTATAAATAACTATAAATTAATCAAAATAATAATGTTCAGATAATCACAACATAAAATAATACACAGCTATAGGAGAATCGTATAATTGCACGAGGTTTTGAGAGTTGATATTATTGAACATTACAGGAGTAAGAATTCCTGCGGAGGTTCTGCGTATGAGTTCATTGAAAAATAAAATAAGACAATCTTGTGCTAGGTCTAAAGAGCACCAAAGAAGATTCAAATATTGATCGACATAAGTTTTCGAGGTTCAATATAGGAATGATAAAACTGACGAGGACAATAGGATGTCTACTAGACTACTTGGAGTACTTCAGAAGTATAAAAATTTCGACTCGGGTATGTGTATTCTATTTAAGCCTACTGTTGTTTATGTCCCGAAAGAACGATCGATGGACCAATTCCGCAAAACCGTCGGCAATTTTTGACCATGGTACAACAGCGTCATAGTAACCAATGACTATACTACTATAGGCTGCTCCGAAATGTGGTTATACGTGTTTCATCTTGTATTGTTATTCGTCCAGTTATGTCGATGTAATTGTACGCTTTCGTTAGTATGATATCAAGAAACATGGTAGTGTCTCTCCAAGTTCACTGCGAAGCGAGACACTATGGCCATGTACTTATACGCGGACCGGGAAGTTGAAGGAGACCACGATGATGAGATCTCATGAATGCTTGAATTTATTGAAAAAATAGTAGGCAAAATCGAAAACTCGTATCAAAATCATATCCTTAAACTAATTCTATTTTTTTCCTACGTTCCGCATAATAGAAGATATATTGAATTAGAGATGAAAACTCATGATTTCTACGATGAAAAAAATACAATGTTGGTCGTCGTCGTCTGTTCGGCGTCCTTATTCAATGTGTGTATGATACTATAGACTTGTCTCTCTTTAATCTGTACTGTAGTTTCCTTTTCTTAGTTCTAATACTTTCTATCGTTTCACCTTTTATTATTATAAGGTCATGACAACCTTTTTCTTTCACACGTTATAGTCATAAGTTCGTCCTTTTCTCTCATGACACCTATCATCAAAGCGTATTCTGCTAGAAACATAAATAACTTATATCGTTATATAGTTAGTCTGTAACCTTATATTGTGTTCTTGGCAATAATGACTCATATGAAACCTTTTTGGAAAGTAATTTTTGCAAAGTTACTTTTAGCCAAATAATCCTAATAATGAACTGCAGATATATATATCGCCTACTGATGATCGAACCTATTACACAATAAATGACAATACAATTTTTTGTCATATATGAACTTGTCGCCCTTTTTTTTTCTTTTTTTTTTTTTTGTTTTTTCAATTTTTATACTCACGTGATAATACAATACTCATAAAAACTATCTTATTTTAATACGGAGTAAAGTTGGACAAAACAAAACAATTCCCGGTGGCATGTAAAACGCATTAAATCATGAGTCGAAAAAGTCAACGAATTTAAAGAGGAAAATCGTTTTGGAATTGTAACTTTTCATTTCCGAAACAGTTAGATGACAATGATGTCAGTATCGTCATTCTCATGAATATATTCAAAAAATAAGCGTGGAAATTAATCCTTGTAAAACGTTCTATGATAAAGCTCTCATGGCTTTTTCCCATAGAATCGAAATAAAAATAAGCTAAACTCTCTAGAAGAATTTAGTACGTCAATTTTTCAAGTTATGATTTTTTTTCCTATTGATGATACTACTTATGAAAGTTATTGAAAAAAGTTATAGGTAATTTGATTAGTCATAAATTAACTTCCCCTAAAATTTTTGCACGATTCACAGTTGGCAAAATAACGTAAATATGTTTACAAAAGTATTTTCTAAGACTTTAACTATATTCGGTAGAAGGAAAAATCGATGTGATTTAGAATGTACAAAAAAGTTATAATTTTTTATTTCATTTGAAAAATTAGAATCTTATACTCCTACAAATTGAGGATCATGAATTTAATGAAATAGGTTCACTCCATGCAGTTGATGAACCCCGCATATTATTACCGAGAGATAGTGGAGGTTAAGAAGTTCACGATACATACATACATATCGCGGACAATATTCTTTCAGATTCATTAAAAATTATAAGAGATACAAGCTTTTTGGAATACTTCAGATATGTACTTTTAAATATAAATATAAATTCCCCCTAACTCTGATATAACTCGGACAAGTGACTCTGAATGCGAGATCCAGTGAATATGAAGATCAAAGAGGTCAAAATTCATTCATAAAATGAGTGTAAATAGATGTCAATTTATCTGAAAAATCAATTATCACACTGCGAATGGAATACGAGCAACTGCAATGCTAGGTCAATCCAATTAAAAATTGAAGGATGATGTATGATGCAATACTGTAATTAAAAGGTACTCTGTAGGTGGCGAGACAAAGTAACACTCAGCCTCGAAAGCAGCATCCTGCCGATAAAGTGTTGACTAGAACACACTAATGCGGAAGTGTCAGTGATCCGCAGGAGGAAGAAACAATACTTGTGTCGGTCACTTCCTTCCTCTGTGGTATAGCGCAGACGGGGAACAGTAGAAGTAATTATGCTACACAGGCATTCTCCGTTTATGACTCCCTATTAGGCTCTGTCTCCTCTCCCCATTCTCAAAGTTTGTGCATGCCATCCTCATTGTATATACATATATACTTACGCATATACAAGTACACAATCATGCTCTCACACATATAAGCCGCAGTAGTGGCTTCATTCACGAAAGCTATTACCGCGTACATATCTTTACGCGTTTCATACAGTGATCTCAATGAAGAAAAAAAAAACTCGGGTGTGAGTTCACACGCGGTAGAAGTGAAACTTAGTATTCTGATTAATTATTCAGAAAATGAGATGAAAAAAAGAGAGAGTGCGATTTGTCGGTCAGTATTTTTTATTATTACTTTTTATTTTTTATTACTTAAAGTAACATTTTACTAAAAATAGAAATTTTTCGACTCAATATTAAACAAATAATTTGTTTCTTTTATTTTACATTTTTATAGAATAGATAAAATTACATCATACATCAACATTACTATCATTATCGCTTATTTCTAAACTTGACACTAGTGGGTTACGATAACTAAAACACGACACAAATGTTTCAGTTTTAATTTTATGCAAAAACCTTTGAAATACTGCATCTATTGTAGTTCCTGATCTTGTTGTTCGTTTTTGTTTTTTCATTCAACATTTTCAAGCCGAAGGTATCATCTAAGGAATCTACTCAAGGTTTTGAATTAAGTTCCACAAAATTTATGTTGAAATCTCCACTCAAAATCATTGGTGATTCATGATATTTTTTTCGAAGTATCTTGGACACCTCCGGTGTGTATTCAACTAGATTTTCATGGATAAATTCTATTATATTATTTATTGATGTATTCGGAGAAATATATCGTAACGGCGCTCGGTTTTGTCCCTCAAAACTTTGCTTACCGTTATCGTTATCCTTGATACAAGGGATGCCACCCCGATTGCCTGAAAATGGCTAAAGATTATCAGGGGAATCTATCTTACAAAATACAAAAATAATGTTCTCACAAATTTAAATATTGAAAATAATAATGTTGATTTATTTAACAATGAAAAATCCGGATGAAATTGAAAATATAATGTGAATTGAAAAATAATAATGTTTCTTTCTCTTTGCAAAATAATTAATTAATATAAATGTTCTAATAATTTTTGGCCGTGGCGATTGACGGGTCTACGGCAGTGCGACAATATATTTCTGTACAACAAATCTCTTTTTCACTCATACATTTCACTCATCATACTTATCACACAATTTAACACACATTTCGTTATTATTACCGTAGAAATAGTGAATCCGAAGGGGTCATTGTTCATTTAATTAATTCACGCATACTTTCCATACCGAATAAACATTTCTAATTATTAATAATACCGAACATTCACTCAATTCATACTGCATACTTCTTTACACAATATTTAATTTATTCACCCGACATTTATTTTTCCGGACACTCATTCTCCACTGTTGTTGAATGGCCGCAATGTTTGTGACGATGGTGGCTCGCCACGTGGTGATGCAAAAGTCCGTCTGTTCAACGGCGTATTGAATCTTGTGAAATAATCCAATTCTCCCGTTGGACAATATTATGCATCGCTCGTTCTCTTGGCAATAACATAATTCGTCGTTTGTTGGAGACTTTTGATCGGTATTATTTCACCATTATTACCCTTATTACACTTTCCCTGCACACTCTTCATTGCACGCACCAGATTTTTTCGACGTCCATCTTTCTATTTTTCACGCCTCGTTCTTACGGCGCCCACCATGGCCGTCCTCCCACACCATACTCCGTCGGCGTTCGCCTTGCTTCTCCCATTTCATTTTTCGTTGCACGCACGTGCGTCGCTAGTAGGTAAGTTACCATCAATCTGCGATGCCTAATCTATGAAGAAATCCTTCCTCTTTTTCTTGAAAATCTTGTACACACCTATTTCAATTTGTCTGTAATTGAATACCTATCTGTATTTATATTGGAGGGTTTCAGATATTAATTCGAAAAGTTACAATAAGCTCGGCCTTCGACTATTGAACACAGCACTCTGAATATCTGCTCCTTCTAACTGCTGTATCTTCATAACGGCTACGAATTTTTCAAACTCGCTTCACCGACATATTTAACACATGTTGAGGAACCAATTTACGCAAAAAAATTCGATTTTTTGAACCCATCACACGGTTGAACCCTCTTAAGGTAGTTCGCTTCCGACAGTCATAGACAAAATTATTCCCTTGTAGTGAGTATCGAAATAGTTACAAGATTCTCAATATTTGATAATATTATTATTTTTGTAAGAGACTGTACACAAAACATGCACGGATACACTGCCATAGAGTTATTATTTCAAGTAAAATCCATCTAACAACGTCGCAAATATTTACATGGTGGGCTATCAAGTGAGTGTGTATTATCTATAAAAATTTGTGTAGTGTGTGAGTTCGAATAGCAACAGTTATTATCATTGTGACAGTGTCGACTGTATTTCTAAGTGAAATAAATATAAATATTAAAATGTCTTATTGTCAGAATCAATTGCGAGATAAAGGAAAATTTGTTAAATAGAAACTCCCCAATAAACGCAAGAAATCAATTTTGGCTATGAATAAGGCAAAAAAATTGAAAAAGGAAACCTCAAACTTGGAGAATAACTTGAGCAGTGGTCGACGCATCGTGGATTTACTAGAGTTGGGAAAAAATTTTAAATGTTGCTTGTGTCAAAGAGTTCTGTCTCTTGGAAATATTACTAATGAAACACGAAAGGGCCTTCATTCAATTTCGAATATTAATTGTAATGAATGTAATATTGAAACTCTAGTATCTACGGGCAAAGTTCACACAACAAAAAGTGCGATTAAGCATTCAGATGTCAACACCAAAGCAGTTCAAGGTACATTAAACAAAAAAATTACATAAGTATTCGTTATGTTCATTGTTTTTTATTATTATTAATATATTGTTATTTGAAGGTGCTGTCCATTCAGGATTTGGTCATACTGCTTTAAATAAATTTCTTGCTGCCATGAATATTCAATAAAAGAAGCTGCAAAAGAGAGTTGCAAACGCGGTGCCGAAGAAGAACGTCATCTTATTGTTGATAAGTTAGATGAATTGAAGACAAAGTGGTAAGTCATAGAATCTTGGTATTTATATATGATCTGAAAAAAACGAATCTTAGAGAAAAAATTGAGAGTTTAGAAAATAATTTGGCAAAATTCTACTGTCATGAAGCAGGCAAACAAGTTCTTGACCCAAGTACAATTTATTTGAGTCAAGAAAAATGGAATAATTCAAAAAGATTGGTCTTTGATCAATATAATAAAATTTTGCAAAATTTGTTTCTTAGTTCTAAATTTTTTCTCCTAAATTAAATTTATTTTTCTATCAGTATGGAAATTATACGACTGAGAATGAATGAAAATATATTCAAACGATTCTTACGAGTTCAATTATGAAATTAATTGTAAATATTATCGAAAATTTCGAAAAATTGTTTTTGTGGAAATCTGTACATATCATAATTATGATAAGTTGCAAGAAGCTTCTAATAGTAGATTAATTAATTGTTAAAAATAATTTGTAAATATATTGCATTGAACTGGAACGAGTAATAATATTAATCATTTGAATCACCATTTATTCACTTGAATAGATTGAATTATACAATTTTTTGCATCCATATCCTCAGTGAAATAATTTTTATTATAACTCGTCTATGTCACATTGGTTGACAAAAATTCTGTGTAAACAATAAAATATAATGAGTGAAATAAAAATGAAATGGTTATACTTTCAAGTTATAACTCCACTTCACCTTATTACGACCTTGATATTTTCTTTTTCTAAACTTCATTTTTAGACCTCAAGAAGTGTTTGAAGATCTATACCCTTACTATAAAACTTCGAAATCTATTAATGTTGATAATCCTAATGTTGAAGATCTTACTTCTGAAGCAACTCAAAAATTCGATTCGACAGTAGGACAAATTTTTGATATTATAATTTCTTATGACATGGGATGGAGTAAAAGAAGCAATGGCAAAAGCTATAATAATTTAAATGGTCATGGTTCAATGATAGGATTCTTGAGTCGAAAAATTCTAGATCATGAAGTTTGAAACCGTAAATGCAAGCTCTGTGATGAAGGATATCTACCAGAACATCATGATTGTCGAAAAAATCATGACGGAAGCGCGAAATCTATGGAAGCAAATGTTGGTATAGAATTAGCAAACTGGATCGAAATATTGAAAGAAGCTGGAGTGAGAGTGCGTGTTTTGGTGGGCGATGAGGATAGCTCAACAAAAGCAGCAGTTCGTACTGGATCCGAAACCCATATTTACATGTTGTTAAAAATAATTTGTAAATATTTCGCAATGAACTGTAACTAGTAATAATATTGATCATTTGAATCACCATTTATTTACTTGAATAGATATTGAATTATACAAATTTGTGCATAATTTGTATAATTAGTTCGCAGATACTAATCACTTATACAAACATTTTAACGAGTCGTTAGTTAAAATGAAACCAAAATTTAAGGAAATTAGAGCAGTTTCAACTATTCCTCACATTAAAGAATGTTTCGAGTATGCTGTTAAAACATGTAATGGCGACGCAACTGTTCTCGCGAATACGCTCCGTAATCTTCCTGATCATTTTTTTAACCATCATGAAAATTGTGGAGATTGGTGCCGTACTAGTGCTGACAATAATTCAAAACCTCATACACTAAAATTACAAGATAATGGGCTTTACGTGGAATTGAAAGACCTTTTTGGTAAGTTTCTCAATAATGCTTCTAAATTTGCTGTTGCTGCTTATCAGCGTGTCGATGGTTGAAGAATTTCAAAAAATTGCGGGGTTCACTGATACTCTTGGTCTTCTAAAAAAACGCTTTTCGGATCGGAAAGATCCTAATTTATTCAAGCTTCAGAGATTAGCTCAAGACTTTTTACAAGTTCAACCATCTGGGAAATTTCATGAAACTATATATGATGTAGAAATAGTCGAGAAACTCTCAGATGCGTACTTGAATAAAGTAGATTTAACAGAAAACTGCGTACTTTACAAAGTGTAATATCCGATATAATAACTGAGAAGATTGCAAGTGAAGGCAAAACTTTCGACAATTTACAGTATACTCACGAAAAATTTGGTACTGAAGGAGTCAAGCAATTATTGTCGGCTAAAAACGATAATGGTAAACCACGTATCACCAAAAATTATCGGGTAATAAAAAAATTTGATGATTATTTTAATAAAAATAAAAATATGATATAATTTATGAATTTGTCTTACTTCTAATGAAATCTATTGAAAGTTAATTATGAAAAGAATTTAACATGTTTGATATTGAAATTTTGATGTTTGTTTACAGCGATGTTACTGAATACATATTTATTTTAATAATTTCGTTATTGATTAGAAATGAAAATATTATAGAAAATCATTACTTTATTTATATTTGCATTTTTTTATAACTTCCTCGTACTAAATTTTCAATGTTCCAGTGCATTGTAAAACGCCGTCACTGAAATATTTCAATTAATAAAAAATGTTTTCATTTTCTTTATTATTCTAATTTAAATTATAAATGAAAATGCGTAATAATGTATTTGGATAATTTCTCAACCCTACATTACGTTAATACTTACAAATTAATCTAACAGACATTTGAATTACCGCGGGTCAAGTATCGTGATTATAATGTTGCTGAGTTGTACCCCGATACGCGCCGACTGTTTCAAAAATATTTTTATTTTAAAAATCTATATTTTTATTTTAAAAATCTATATTTTTTCAACAAAACGGTCAAAAAATTCATCGATTATTTCGAAAATTTTATAACTTTTCAATTTACTTTACATTAGTTTTTAGAAAATATAGTAAGAGTCGTTTTTGAGATATTCCAAAATAAATGCATTGCTTGTGTACATGGCAGGCTTCAAGAGTGTTATTAATGCACAATTTGATTGTTAATATCTCATTTCACAGACGGTCAAAAAATTTCATTTTTTTTAATTATACATAAAAGACATTTACATTAACCTTATACTTCAATTTTATTTAATTCTTAAGGAAAGCGGTTTTATGAGCGACCTACCTTGATGAACAATATTATTTCGGAAGGTATATTAATATCGTTTGTTTATTAGCTTATAAATGAGAGATTTGTGACACACGGTATCGGAAGGTTTTTTGATATCGAGTAAGACTGTACTAGTGTGTTTTTTTTTATTAAAATTATTCAATATAGTGTAAGTGACTCTGGCAAGTTACCTCACGGTACAATGCTGTGGTTCAAATCCATATTGAATTTCGCAGATTAAGTTGTTTGTCGATAGAAATTTATACAATTTTTTAGAAATCAATTTTTCGAGTATCTTTGATAGTATACTCAATAAACTCATTGGCCTGTAATGCTGAGGAAATATTCGTGCTTCTGTAACTATATATCCCAAAAACTATTCATTTTCGTTCCGCTAGCTCGTCTGTCACGACCTTGAATTTTTACTCCCAGCGCGCCTATAGAAGTTTCACTTTAAGAAACGAAACCTTGTACCTATGTTTATATTGAATACTGTATCTTATCTCCTTTGTTTATTATTCCCCAGATTAGGCACGCCCCTAAATAAAATTCCAATATCTATAGCTATGTGTGAAGTTAGTGATGACGAGAGTTGTTTGTGACACATTTTCTAATGATCATGGATATTTGTACCATGATTCAGGTTCTAAATTTTTTTTCCAATTTTATTCCTTTTTCTTTTTTTTTGAATTAATATCACGTTGCATTCAACGTGAATGATGTTATTTATCATTTCCTCTTTATTTCATGATTTTATAGATATTTTACCACGAATCAAATTTTTGTTTCTTTGGGGCCTGGAAGTCACCAAAAACAGTTAATAGGAAATTTAGATTAAATCATCCCTCTGCCAGCAAATACATTACTATCACATTGAATGACGTAAGTACCTTCACTACTACCAAAGGATTACTTGACTTAAACGATATACTTTACTTCCCTTACACACACAAACACCTGAGACCCAAATCCATGGTGCTCAAAGGTGTAAGGAGTGACTATTCTGTTGACGAAATTCGCGACGAGATCTTGGCACGAAGGAAAGATTTTTTAATTATCACGAAAATTGTACTGGCGCGCTTTAGCACAAGTAATAACCCAATATACATTGTCTAATTAGATGCCAAAAACAACATCAAAGATTTAAAAGATGTCAAAATAATAGCCCATCAAGTGGCGAGATGAGAACATCTTGAAAAACATAAATTATTCCAATGTTTAAGGTGTCTAAGATTGGGACACGCCAGTATAAACTGCAAACTCCTACTGAGTTGTGTGAAATGCAGTCTGAACCACAAGCAGGGCCAATGCACAATCAAATCTGACGATAAAAAAAATAAATTGAAATGCGCTAACTGCGATTCTTTCGGTCACTCTGCGAGTTATCGTGGCTGTCCTCACTACAAACAAGCGGTTAATATTTATGCAAATAAGCGCATGAACAAAAACCACACAAGTCCCCAACATGACACAATTCAACACGCTTAACCAGTCCGTGAGCACAGACACATATTAAGGACCGTCATACCAACCGTCTCCTTCGCCAATATTACCAAAAACTACCACCCTGCGGCTCCTACACGCATAACACCAACTCTATTCACGCCAACCTAGAGCAGCCATTGAATCCGCCACCTTGGATGGATAAACTAAAGCACGAGATCATCCAAGTGATGACCTCTATGATGAATGATCTGCGAACGCAAGTGAACAATAGAATAGATGGCATCATTGCGGAGCTAGGTATTACAGAAGCTTAATGTCTACTCACGCTCCAGTTTACAGAATAGCTGCAATAGATGTCAATGATATGAAAGCTATTGCAAAAAAAATGTCTCTAGAATAATTTTTAAATGATAACAATATCGATATTTGTCTCCTATCCGAGACAAAAATGAATGAGTCTCACTCTCTAGCAATACCGAAATACAACACAATAAATAATAATAGACAAAATAAACGCGCACGTGGGGGCGGCACGGCCATACTATTGAAGAAGGGCATCTATTTTACTGAAGTCCGACACCCTCCATGTACAAATTTTAAATTACTAGAGTTCACGATTGCAAAAATCATTCTGGTCAACAATGACAAAACTACATACTCATGTATAGTTGCTATTTATGCTTCAAATCGACTACGAAATGAGAAACTTTTCTTGTATGAATTTTCTTCACTATTTAATGAAATGAAATTGTCCGATCCTAACCATATGTATATCATTGCAGGCGATCTCAACGCGAGACATACCTTATTGGGTGACAGAGCCAACAACGGTAGAGGAATATACCTCTTAGATTGGATGGAAGAGTTTAATCATCTATATAGAGCAAAACTCTATCCTTCATGCGCTCCAACATACATGCCAGCCCAAACAATGCTGGACATTTGCATAGCCAACTCCAAACTAAATATTAATAATGCAGCAAATAACCCTGCACTGTTACTAACACTTGATTTCGATAGCGATCACAAGGCAATACTTATAACAAGACCAAAAACAACCTCAATGGCACACGATGAATCTGCTGACAAGGACCTATGTAGAAACTATAAACGATTAAATTGGAAAAAATTCAACACCCTATTAGTGGAAACTCACAAAAGCATTTGCCCAAAGAATCGCAACCTCTCAGCGGATGAGATTGATTATTACATCAGCGAACTTACCGTTAGCATTAACAAAACCTTAGACATGGTATCCAAACAAGCAATGAACAAAACCGTAGTGGACTACCTTTTTGGAACCACAACTCACTGAAATTTTATAGAAAAAAGTCTAGGCTGCTCAAAAAATTTAACAAACTACGCAGAATCGACTCTGAGATAAGACTTCGACCTACAAACATAACTGAAACTGAGCTGAGAGTAGTTAAAAAACAAATACATCTGGAAATCCGTAGAGCCATTGAAAATCACTGGGCCAACATATATAAAAAAATTGACCACAGAGTACCTGGGAAACTTTTAACTGCTATTAAAAAAATTATTATCCCCAAAACTTCACCAAAGATTGGAACACTACTTATCAATAAGAACACTCATGAACTCACGAATAAAATCTCTAACAATATCAATGACACCACAGAGGTCAACGACAATCTTGTAATTACGGAGACGAGGGACAAATTAAATGTAGTTGCAGCGCATCACGAAAATATTAATTCCTCAAATAATCTCAATCTAGGCAGTCGCCTGCGGGAAATCGTGGTTAAAAATATAAAATCTTTTAAGAACGAAATGGAGGAGTATACAAACGCCAAAAGTTCAATCACCACCTTTTCGAACACAAACACTGCATTAAATCCCAGTCTTCCTGCGACTGAACTACTTCGTCGACGTTAATGCATTACAAAAAATATTAATGAAACTACCTGGAAAATTGTCAGCTGGCACAGATAATATACCCGCACTGGTTCTTAAACATTTGCCAATTGAAACTGTTGCAGAGTTCACAGCGATATTCAACAACGCGATTAACATCAGCTACTTCTCAAAATGATTGGGAAACGGCAATAATCGTTCCCATTTTAGAAAGGAACAAAGAATTATCTAATTCAGCTAGCTACAGGCCTATAAGTCTTACCACATGCCTTAGCAAGGTAATCGAAGTACTGATCAATCACGCAATTTCATCTCACGCTAGCAAACACAAACTTATATCCGAAAACCAGTTCGGATTTAAACAAAAGCACTCCACAGTCCACGCTATTCATAATAGCTACTATCTGACGTAAACTCTAATATCACCCAAAGGAGAGCCGTCGGTGCAGTTTTAATCGACCTAGAAAAAGCGTTCGACACCGTATGGTTGGATGGCCTACTCTTCAAATTGATAAAAGCTAACTTCCCATACAGTTATTTTATCTCATATTGAACATGCTTCATGGAGAAAAATTGTTCGTCAAACATAAAAACATTACTTCGGATACTCATCATATCCTGGACGGAATCCAACAGGGAACGATTAACTCTCCAATTTTATTTTCATTATACACGAACAGCATACTTGAGCTATACCAACTGAACTCCAATAATAATACCTACGCCATCGCGTACGCAGACGACATGATAGTCTACGTTGCTGCGAATCACACCCATGAAATACAGGATAAACTAAATGAGCTATTAAACAACATTAATAAATTATATGCAACCTGGAACTTAAAGCTAAACACGAGCAAATGTGAAGCTATCCTCTTCAGAAACACCCGCTCTATTATGTCCGCATCAAAGGCCAAAGGTATCCACACCTTTACCATCATCACCACGAGACCAGGATCTAACATACCGGTAAATATACCTACAAAAAATATAGTCACCAACTTATGGTATAAAATAGATCATCTGATGAAGGGCCACACTCACATAAAAGACCAACTTACCAAAGCAGGAAAAGTATTTTTGGGGCTGTCAAAAATCCTCCATACTAGATTCTTTTCTGAGAGAGTAAATATCATACGTTTCGGTTTTTTGGGGGTGTTTTTGTGGTTTGGTTGGGTTTTGTTGTTTTGTTTGGTTTTGTTTTGTTTTGGTGTTGTTTTTGGTTTGTTTGTTGGGACTTGCCTACGTTCGGTTTTGGGCCTACATTATTCCCCAAAATCCAACTACACACGGAGCATTGGCAACAAAAAACTATACAATGCGGCTGGTATCCCTCGCATTGATAACTTTATGATTAAAATAACAAGAGATTACTACGCAAATCTCGCTACAATCCCTAACAAAGCGATACAACAACTGAACAAACCTGATGACAATACTGCGAAAATTGCCGCAACCAAAGGTACACCAAGCCCACAGGACTTTATTTACCACGACAAACTTGGCCTTATTCAAGACGAGTATAATATTCCGGTCCTGTATCACTGAAGGAGACATATAGACAATAAGAAGATATCGAACATAGAGGAAATAAATTCACGTAGCAACCATTGGATATATTCAAAAGCGATTCCTGACATAGACATCAACGACAAAATGAGATTGTCCAATAAATGTTGGTGGCTGAACAAAGAACTGGAAATCATGAAGAGATTAGCATTCAGATTCAAAAAGAATAGTCATCACAAGGACTCACACACACAATAATCAATATTCGCAGCTAACCAGCTGTGCTTACGTCACACGAACGTATTCTATAATTATTACTTAAATAAATAGTAGTTACACACGTAATGCGAATTGGTTCTTCACCATATATTCATCTGGATACTACTAATCCATACACATAATTTCACCGACACCCAGCACTCTCTCTTCTCAGATGCTGAGAAGCAGTTGAGCGTTCGGTCGTCGGCCCTCTCTAGACACTCCCGCACCATCCCTCTACTCTGCAGAGGCTGCTCCTGATGCTCGCTTTAGTGTCATATTAATTCTCTCTTTTTTTTTTCTTTTTTTTTGATTGGCAGATGGCACTCCTTTCATGTTTCACATGTTTTCGTATCCCACCTATATGAGCAATGATCAACAACTGTCAGTGGTTCTCTTCATGACTACCTCGCTTATTTCGATGTCTGTCCCCCATGTAATAACTGAAATTATAACGAATGTATGTAAACTGAGTGCTGGGGATTGTCCAGCCGCGTATCAATGAATGTCTGGATGGCTTTTTTTCTTCTTGTTGTTTTAGCCAATCCTGTAATCGCCCTGATTGTAACTCATGATTATGGATCGATAAACGAATAATATTTAAAAAAAAAAAAAAAGTACCCCCGCCTGTCACGCGGTAGACCAGGGTTCGATTCCCTACCATAGAGCCAGACACGAAACAGACAAAAGCATCCTAATCAATGAGTGGAATCAAAAACAAATAAATATTGGTGGCTACATGGCAGACAGCCAACCAGAAGTGAATAAATAATGTTAATATCAGACATGAAGGAAAAAAAAATACTTAGGAAAGCACAAAGCAGCACAAAAAAATTTTTTGTAAATATATATTGTGACGTATTTTCCAAGCGAATACATCTACGTCAGTGTCAACTTTTTGACCGTCCAAATTTTCTCGAATAAACTGCAAAAACGTAAGCTGAAAAAGAAATACACGAAAATTTGTTGAGCGCCAGGTTCCTTACCAATCGTGAACACAAAAAAAAAGCTGGATTTCCCGTCACCTCAGTGGTGGACACACGTCCGCGGCGGCGTCGCAGGTCTTCAGAACGCTGAATACTTTACCGACAAAATTGAACACAAGATAACAACAATTGACGATACGCAAAATCTGAAAATAAAATATATAGAAAAGCGGGGTCACAAAATACATTTCTCAATAAATAATCTTACGCGAATGCCAGCGATTTAATTAACAAACGTAAATAATGATTTAATTTATTGAAATAATCACTGAATATAATTTTGATGAATAAGAAAGGTATGAATTGAATAAATGATGAATAAAATAATAGAATAAATTTATGCTGCTCAGGACTCGAGTCAGCGTGTTACTAGCTACGGCCGTGAAGCGCACCGTGTAGCAGTATATCTATAGCGAGGGACGCTCGCTACTCTTGAATATACAGAATAATATATTTCATATTACGCGCAAAGACGCATCGATACAATTTACTATTTAATATAATTTCTTAATGATAATGAGCGACAATTGATATCGCATTAGTCAATTTTCTACATAAAAACAGTGCAGACCATATATTCTTTAGTTCACGAACACAAAATATCTCGAAATAGTTTCTGACAGCAATCACACGTGGATTGCACACAAGGCCAATGTAAATTTTCATTTATTATCTGCAAAATACTCCAATGTATTAACAACGAAATTTTTCCTGAGCTCAAATAAATCGATACCGTTTCATAAATCAATTACTGAATTTTTCCGAATTAACTCATAAACTTTTTATACAATAAATTATTGAATTTTCATCACAACAACAATAAAATGATCGTGACTGCTCGTCTACGATACTTTCACACTGTTTCGATCTTTATGAAACAAATAAAAAATTTGCCAGTAAATGATCTAAAATGGTCACAACAATTAAATTTTCACAAAAATGAATTATTTGTAAATATGTATTAATTATATTTTAAGAAGTATGATGTGAATATATACAAGTGTGGTGTGAATGAATATTGACATGTTACAAAAATATAAATCAAGTGATAAATTAAATAGAATGAATGCAATGACAATATAAATAAATGTTTCACTTGAATGATTAAAAATAACAAAACTTTGAGTTGACTTGAATTAATGTATAATATAAAGATGAATGTTCAATTGATTTTGTGGCTTCGTGTTAGAGAATGCACGAAATTAATTTTCAGTAAATAATGGACAGGCTGGTTAACAAAAATATGTTGTTTATTAATTAAATTAATATTAAATAAGATGTTGCACAAATAATATATAAAACAATAAAGAATATCTGGTGAGCGCGATTATTGCAGTTTGCGGAATGCAATGCACGTGTCGCACACGCGGTATACGTAGTTTATAATGTGGGTCGTAAATCCACAATTATTACTTACGATTTTAACAGTATTTTTCTCTCAACGATTAAAACAGATTGATATTAATTATGATGTGATTAACAATGTTGAAATCAATCTTACAAGTTCACACACACAATTATTCAATGCACACGCCACGTGGGTTGTAAAGCCACGAGGTTTACAACGATTATTTTAATTTAAATTGCAGTTGATCACACACAAAATGTTCACGATTATTACACTAAGCGGTTAACAATTATTTCGATGAGTTCAATGTGATGCAAAAGACAACGATTTTAATGCACGATGAAATACAAACGATTATTACAGCAAAAATGAATTTGCGCAGGTAAAGGCATCCAAAAAATGTCGCAACAGTTGTACGGTCAGTTGAACAGTGGTAGCGGTAGACGAATTAGGCATAGGCAAAATAGCCAAAAATGCCTAGTAATATTAATTGACCAATGCACGCGATGCATTTTGTCAGGTTGCGCCATCAGGGTCAAAAATAAGTGACCAAATTCAATGGCGTCAATTCAAATCGATTCACATCATAGATCTTTCTCGAACACTTCGGCTGAATGTTTTTAGTCAAATTGTATATGAATGTTGCCACGTGGTGATGGTTACGCAATTATGAAAATTCTTATAATATAGTTTTACAATAATTTTCAATGAATAAATTTGAATTATGCTAATTTCAATTAGCCAAAATGTATATGAATTACACTTGTGATTGATTTGAACAAACAAGATACGGTGAATGAATGCAATTTGAATTGTATTATACTGAATTTGAATTCACAAATGGCCAATGCCAATTTATGAATTCCACACTGCACAATTAATTGACGTTCAATTAATTGGCTTGATCATACAACTATGATAATTTTAATGTCTGTTTGAATATTGTGAATAGAACAAAAATAACATACAGCTTCACTCAATACATACAATAAAAACTACACAGAAGTTATATTGAATTATACAATAAAACTTAACACTGTTTTGCGGTGCGATCGAAAACACGTGCGCCTTGGATCAAAGTCTAGGTTAGAGAGAGTGAAGATGGCATAATGCCTCGTGGTCATCTATGATTGTCCGCGCACTTATAAGATGCGCAGGCGCATGCGCAGATGGAAACAAAAGTTTTAAAATGCTGTTAATTGGTAGGCAATTCACTACGTGAAGTGCTGACCATCTCAATTATTTTGAATCAAGAGACTTCGAGGTCAAGGTGGCACATTTGACTGTGATGTGCTGCCACCTCCTGACCTCGAAGTCGAAACACACACACATACACTCAGACGATTCATGCGCGTGGCTCGGTCGTTATTACAATAATTATTCTCGCAATCTCGTCAACTTATCACTCGTGAGCGTGTGAACAAAAGACTCGCGGTAAAACATATTATTAAATTTTACGTCGTCGCAACCCAATTATTTTATCGAGACTCACCACGAAGATCGTTCTATCGGTCAGGTCAGCGTGATCAACCGGCAACTGGGCTTCCCATGATGTCTGCTGTAATCCGCGTCTTCCTCGAGCTCCCTCCACTGGACCAGTACTAGAGGATGTAGACGAATCTCGTACACCACTCTCTAGCGATCCATCTCTAGAATCGATGAAATCAGCTGGCGTTATGCTCTCGACAAAAGAATAAATCTTAATCGTTTTCTGCGTTGAATCGATAGTATGTGTCGACCCATGGTGTTGCGTAAAGCGTTATCCACGCTACGAAAGAGACCAGTCTGTCTTCTCTTACAGCCAAAACCAGAGTGTCTTGTCGACAACTTCGAATATTCGAGCACACAATTCGCCCCTCTTCATAGACAATTTATATTATTGCCCAAATGCATAAGTAAAATATATTTATTTTTCCTACGTCGCTACTCAAGCCGAGCCACTCGCTCTAATGCACTCGCACGCCATTCATACTCATCGTACTCTCTTTCACACACATTCTTACATATTCTTGCTTTGAAGCCCGAACGCGTACAATGTTTACGTTTCGTTCTTCTTCTCTGCTGCTCCGCTTCGTCCTTCGTTGTCCATCGATGTCGCTACGTTGACGAACGATGTTTTCAGCTGCAATATAAATTATTTTTATGCAGTATTTTTCTTAAAAATCGAATTGCGCGCCTCTTGAAGGTATGATCAGTCGTATGCTCGCGAAACGCTGTACGTCGAGTAACATGACGTAATTCCCACGTCACAGTATATATTGTGAATAATTGTAAATAACACCAAACACACCCACCCACTCATATTCCCATCAACCCAATGCCTCGACCTGAACCCTACTTCACCTATCACCCATTCCTGTAATAAGTTAGATTTTAAGACAACAACCAAACGCACAAACAAACATAAATGAAGTGGGTTTTTGTTACGCTCCCAGGAGCTGTAACCTTTTCCTAAAAATGCGTAAAAGATAAGGTACGGGCGTGATAAAAAACTCAGCCCATCAAAACCACCAAATTTAGTCACAAACAGAATCTACTCTAGTCATTGACTAGGAGACGAGCACCGCACCACGGGCATGTAAATCCTCTCTCACCCGCAAACCTGTCTGGTTTTTTTGTTATCAAGTTTTTTAGACCTAAGACCTTAGTTATAAGCTACACAAATGTATCAGAATCAAGTATAAAATAAATAAACTTTTCAATTATAAAAAAAAAAGTTCGATTCCCTGCCGGAGATATTTTTTTTTTCAGCCACTTGATTTAACTTATTTACATGTAATAATTTTAATGTCAATAGTTTATTTATGATATAGAAGAATGAATTTGCAACGATTTATTCATAAAAGTGAATAAATATGTTGAAACTAGATTTATTTATACTATTGCGAGCTAAAACCAGTGAAGCGCAAATCACGACCAAACTTTCTTACACAGTATAGAGTTAATGTTACGATACATTCGTGATGTAAGAGGAATGTGTGACTCGCATAATATGACAAACTCACTATATTTCCAATACCCCCCCCCCATCACACATCATCTTCTTCATTCAATACATTACATAACCCAAGGTCGGTTAAACATTTTTCGTGACTTAATCTGACGAGTGGCTTAGTGAGCACATCTGCAACCATTTTTTCACTTCGAACGTGACTGAGTTTTAATAAATCATTACATACAGCGTCGCGAATGAAATGAAATTTATTATCTATATGCTTTGTCCTGGTATGAAACATCGGATCATTCGCTGAACATAGAGCACCACGATTATCCACATTCAAGACAATATCAGTCCATTCATCCCAATTTAATTCATTCAACAAGGTTTCTAAGTACACGGCCTCCTTCGCCGCTTCACTCACACTAACATACTCAGCCTCGGTGGACGACAATGCTACTGCTACTCAATAAAAATACATATCCTGTGTATGAACACCTACTTTCATTACAACCTCCCTAATCGGAGTCGGCATATCCAATCAACGATTTATCCTTCTTTATATATTTCAACCTGAGTTTTACCGTTCCAACGAGATATCTCAATACTCTCTTGACTGCTGTCCAATGACATTCACGTGGAGCATCCACAAACTGAGCTAATTGCGATACTGTATTAGTTATATCTAGCCGAGTATAGCGACAGATAAAAACATTAATGCTCCAATCATCTCTTTATAGGAAAAACATTCGTCTACATGTTCGCCGTGTGTTTGTTTCACTTGCGAATTCACCTCAGATGGTGTAACTATTGGATTACATTTTTCTATTCCAGACTCTCTTAGTAAACCTAATGTATAATTTCAACGTATTTGGCGCGTCCGAAATAAACATAACTGATGATGACCGTAGAATATTTTGACGCATGCGCTGTGTGGCAGATATGGGTGTTGAATTCTCGATGGTCTTAATGATATTATCTAATCTTCTAATATATAAAATTCTCCTGTCACAAATTTAGTTATAATACTCATCTGAAACGGCTTGGCCGATTTTGATAAAATTTCATATGTATACTCAATAGGTCTGAGAAAAGGTTTATAACTATTTTATACACCCCTAACTGTTAAGGGTGGTCCACCCCAAAATTTATTTTCATATTTTTTAGAGAAAATTTTTTATTTTAATTTTTTTATGATGTGGCATTAAAAAATACATACAACCCTAATTTTTCACCCCTCTACAATCAACTCCTATTTTTTAATATCGATATTAGTAATATAATAATTTTTAACCCTGGTCGATAAGTGATCAATTATCACTCGATCAGTTATCCCCTCTAGGCCGCTAGGGGTCACTTCTTACCCAGTAAACAGCACGGAGTAGGGGTGAAATATCTCTCTCACACTAGAAACCTTTTCTCACTCCCTACACAGTTTTCGGCCATTATTATTTGTGCATCGATCGTTGTAGTGAAGTTTACAATTATCATTTTACTATTTCAGTGTAATTCTCAAGTAAATTTATTATTAATTTGCAGGGCTATAATTATCTATCCCTTATTAATTTTGAGTGTAGTTCTCACGTTCAGTTAATAGAGTGATTTCATATAACCTCATGAGTACTCAACACGTGTCACGAGCTCACGCCAACAACTTTTATTGTGTTACACGTATAAATTATTCTTATTTGTTGAATTATTGTTAAACGACAGTATAATAATAATATTGAAGTCGTTGTGTGCAAAATTTTTGAGAATCATAAAAAAGAAATATTGTAACAGGTAAGTTAAATAATAAAATAAAACACACGATATACACTAAATATTATATATGTGTACATGCATATTAAGAAGTGGAGTGGCGTAGTAGGCTAGGCGCTTGCATGCTACGCGGGAGACCAGAGTTCGAATCTAGCCATCGGTGAAAAAAAAAAGTCCACCCTTAAGGGGAACACTATGCAACAATAATAATGTATATGCATTACTTTTCTATTTTTCATTATTAACTAATTCAATTCGTTCTATTTATGCGTGTTTCAAACAGTGAACAATGCCAACAAAACGCAGAGGGGCTTCTTTGGGCCGTCAAACCCGTCAAGCTGCACTTATGCGAAGTAGAAGAGACCAAAGAACAGAAGAATAAAGAGAGCAAGAAAATACTAATGCGCGTGTGGCCATGGCGCGATTGCATCAAGTACAATCGGAAGATACACGGGCTGAACGAAATGAGCAAATAAGATTACGACAAAGACAAGCACGTCTTTTCATAGTTGATAGACGCAGAGCAAATGACCAACAACGCCAACAAGTACATCGAGCATTTTCATCTGATTTATTCCTGCGTCTAGCATTTGAGTATGAGCCCGATATTCAATATTATGCTCATTCAAAAGTGGTAATTGGTGCTATGCGTTAGGAATGTTCGCATTGT